>OY292495.1:15177008-15187814 GCA_958496325.1 Nomophila noctuella | reverse complement strand
AACCTAACCTAACCTAACCTAACCTAACCTAACCTAACCTAACCTAACCTAACCTAACCTAACCTAACCTAACCTAACCTAACCTAACCTAACCTAACCTAACCTAACCTAACCTAACCTAACCTAACCTAACCTAACCTAACCTAACCTAACCTAACCTAACCTAACCTAACCTAACCTAACCTAACCTAACCTAACCTAACCTAACCTAACCTAACCTAACCTAACCTAACCTAACCTAACCTAACCTAACCTAACCTAACCTAACCTAACCTAACCTAACCTAACCTAACCTAACCTAACCTAACCTAACCTAACCTAACCTAACCTAACCTAACCTAACCTAACCTAACCTAACCTAACCTAACCTAACCTAACCTAACCTAACCTAACCTAACCTAACCTAACCTAACCTAACCTAACCTAACCTAACCTAACCTAACCTAACCTAACCTAACCTAACCTAACCTAACCTAACCTAACCTAACCTAACCTAACCTAACCTAACCTAACCTAACCTAACCTAACCTAACCTAACCTAACCTAACCTAACCTAACCTAACCTAACCTAACCTAACCTAACCTAACCTAACCTAACCTAACCTAACCTAACCTAACCTAACCTAACCTAACCTAACCTAACCTAACCTAACCTAACCTAACCTAACCTAACCTAACCTAACCTAACCTAACCTAACCTAACCTAACCTAACCTAACCTAACCTAACCTAACCTAACCTAACCTAACCTAACCTAACCTAACCTAACCTAACCTAACCTAACCTAACCTAACCTAACCTAACCTAACCTAACCTAACCTAACCTAACCTAACCTAACCTAACCTAACCTAACCTCTAACCTAACCTAACCTAACCTAACCTAACCTAACCTAACCTAACCTAACCTAACCTAACCTAACCTAACCTAACCTAACCTAACCTAACCTAACCTAACCTAACCTAACCTAACCTAACCTAACCTAACCTAACCTAACCTAACCTAACCTAACCTAACCTAACCTAACCTAACCTAACCTAACCTAACCTAACCTAACCTAACCTAACCTAACCTAACCTAACCTAACCTAACCTAACCTAACCTAACCTAACCTAACCTAACCTAACCTAACCTAACCTAACCTAACCTAACCTAACCTAACCTAACCTAACCTAACCTAACCTAACCTAACCTAACCTAACCTAACCTAACCTAACCTAACCTAACCTAACCTAACCTAACCTAACCTAACCTAACCTAACCTAACCTAACCTAACCTAACCTAACCTAACCTAACCTAACCTAACCTAACCTAACCTAACCTAACCTAACCTAACCTAACCTAACCTAACCTAACCTAACCTAACCTAACCTAACCTAACCTAACCTAACCTAACCTAACCTAACCTAACCTAACCTAACCTAACCTAACCTAACCTAACCTAACCTAACCTAACCTAACCTAACCTAACCTAACCTAACCTAACCTAACCTAACCTAACCTAACCTAACCTAACCTAACCTAACCTAACCTAACCTAACCTAACCTAACCTAACCTAACCTAACCTAACCTAACCTAACCTAACCTAACCTAACCTAACCTAACCTAACCTAACCTAACCTAACCTAACCTAACCTAACCTAACCTAACCTAACCTAACCTAACCTAACCTAACCTAACCTAACCTAACCTAACCTAACCTAACCTAACCTAACCTAACCTAACCTAACCTAACCTAACCTAACCTAACCTAACCTAACCTAACCTAACCTAACCTAACCTAACCTAACCTAACCTAACCTAACCTAACCTAACCTAACCTAACCTAACCTAACCTAACCTAACCTAACCTAACCTAACCTAACCTAACCTAACCTAACCTAACCTAACCTAACCTAACCTAACCTAACCTAACCTAACCTAACCTAACCTAACCTAACCTAACCTAACCTAACCTAACCTAACCTAACCTAACCTAACCTAACCTAACCTAACCTAACCTAACCTAACCTAACCTAACCTAACCTAACCTAACCTAACCTAACCTAACCTAACCTAACCTAACCTAACCTAACCTAACCTAACCTAACCTAACCTAACCTAACCTAACCTAACCTAACCTAACCTAACCTAACCTAACCTAACCTAACCTAACCTAACCTAACCTAACCTAACCTAACCTAACCTAACCTAACCTAACCTAACCTAACCTAACCTAACCTAACCTAACCTAACCTAACCTAACCTAACCTAACCTAACCTAACCTAACCTAACCTAACCTAACCTAACCTAACCTAACCTAACCTAACCTAACCTAACCTAACCTAACCTAACCTAACCTAACCTAACCTAACCTAACCTAACCTAACCTAACCTAACCTAACCTAACCTAACCTAACCTAACCTAACCTAACCTAACCTAACCTAACCTAACCTAACCTAACCTAACCTAACCTAACCTAACCTAACCTAACCTAACCTAACCTAACCTAACCTAACCTAACCTAACCTAACCTAACCTAACCTAACCTAACCTAACCTAACCTAACCTAACCTAACCTAACCTAACCTAACCTAACCTAACCTAACCTAACCTAACCTAACCTAACCTAACCTAACCTAACCTAACCTAACCTAACCTAACCTAACCTAACCTAACCTAACCTAACCTAACCTAACCTAACCTAACCTAACCTAACCTAACCTAACCTAACCTAACCTAACCTAACCTAACCTAACCTAACCTAACCTAACCTAACCTAACCTAACCTAACCTAACCTAACCTAACCTAACCTAACCTAACCTAACCTAACCTAACCTAACCTAACCTAACCTAACCTAACCTAACCTAACCTAACCTAACCTAACCTAACCTAACCTAACCTAACCTAACCTAACCTAACCTAACCTAACCTAACCTAACCTAACCTAACCTAACCTAACCTAACCTAACCTAACCTAACCTAACCTAACCTAACCTAACCTAACCTAACCTAACCTAACCTAACCTAACCTAACCTAACCTAACCTAACCTAACCTAACCTAACCTAACCTAACCTAACCTAACCTAACCTAACCTAACCTAACCTAACCTAACCTAACCTAACCTAACCTAACCTAACCTAACCTAACCTAACCTAACCTAACCTAACCTAACCTAACCTAACCTAACCTAACCTAACCTAACCTAACCTAACCTAACCTAACCTAACCTAACCTAACCTAACCTAACCTAACCTAACCTAACCTAACCTAACCTAACCTAACCTAACCTAACCTAACCTAACCTAACCTAACCTAACCTAACCTAACCTAACCTAACCTAACCTAACCTAACCTAACCTAACCTAACCTAACCTAACCTAACCTAACCTAACCTAACCTAACCTAACCTAACCTAACCTAACCTAACCTAACCTAACCTAACCTAACCTAACCTAACCTAACCTAACCTAACCTAACCTAACCTAACCTAACCTAACCTAACCTAACCTAACCTAACCTAACCTAACCTAACCTAACCTAACCTAACCTAACCTAACCTAACCTAACCTAACCTAACCTAACCTAACCTAACCTAACCTAACCTAACCTAACCTAACCTAACCTAACCTAACCTAACCTAACCTAACCTAACCTAACCTAACCTAACCTAACCTAACCTAACCTAACCTAACCTAACCTAACCTAACCTAACCTAACCTAACCTAACCTAACCTAACCTAACCTAACCTAACCTAACCTAACCTAACCTAACCTAACCTAACCTAACCTAACCTAACCTAACCTAACCTAACCTAACCTAACCTAACCTAACCTAACCTAACCTAACCTAACCTAACCTAACCTAACCTAACCTAACCTAACCTAACCTAACCTAACCTAACCTAACCTAACCTAACCTAACCTAACCTAACCTAACCTAACCTAACCTAACCTAACCTAACCTAACCTAACCTAACCTAACCTAACCTAACCTAACCTAACCTAACCTAACCTAACCTAACCTAACCTAACCTAACCTAACCTAACCTAACCTAACCTAACCTAACCTAACCTAACCTAACCTAACCTAACCTAACCTAACCTAACCTAACCTAACCTAACCTAACCTAACCTAACCTAACCTAACCTAACCTAACCTAACCTAACCTAACCTAACCTAACCTAACCTAACCTAACCTAACCTAACCTAACCTAACCTAACCTAACCTAACCTAACCTAACCTAACCTAACCTAACCTAACCTAACCTAACCTAACCTAACCTAACCTAACCTAACCTAACCTAACCTAACCTAACCTAACCTAACCTAACCTAACCTAACCTAACCTAACCTAACCTAACCTAACCTAACCTAACCTAACCTAACCTAACCTAACCTAACCTAACCTAACCTAACCTAACCTAACCTAACCTAACCTAACCTAACCTAACCTAACCTAACCTAACCTAACCTAACCTAACCTAACCTAACCTAACCTAACCTAACCTAACCTAACCTAACCTAACCTAACCTAACCTAACCTAACCTAACCTAACCTAACCTAACCTAACCTAACCTAACCTAACCTAACCTAACCTAACCTAACCTAACCTAACCTAACCTAACCTAACCTAACCTAACCTAACCTAACCTAACCTAACCTAACCTAACCTAACCTAACCTAACCTAACCTAACCTAACCTAACCTAACCTAACCTAACCTAACCTAACCTAACCTAACCTAACCTAACCTAACCTAACCTAACCTAACCTAACCTAACCTAACCTAACCTAACCTAACCTAACCTAACCTAACCTAACCTAACCTAACCTAACCTAACCTAACCTAACCTAACCTAACCTAACCTAACCTAACCTAACCTAACCTAACCTAACCTAACCTAACCTAACCTAACCTAACCTAACCTAACCTAACCTAACCTAACCTAACCTAACCTAACCTAACCTAACCTAACCTAACCTAACCTAACCTAACCTAACCTAACCTAACCTAACCTAACCTAACCTAACCTAACCTAACCTAACCTAACCTAACCTAACCTAACCTAACCTAACCTAACCTAACCTAACCTAACCTAACCTAACCTAACCTAACCTAACCTAACCTAACCTAACCTAACCTAACCTAACCTAACCTAACCTAACCTAACCTAACCTAACCTAACCTAACCTAACCTAACCTAACCTAACCTAACCTAACCTAACCTAACCTAACCTAACCTAACCTAACCTAACCTAACCTAACCTAACCTAACCTAACCTAACCTAACCTAACCTAACCTAACCTAACCTAACCTAACCTAACCTAACCTAACCTAACCTAACCTAACCTAACCTAACCTAACCTAACCTAACCTAACCTAACCTAACCTAACCTAACCTAACCTAACCTAACCTAACCTAACCTAACCTAACCTAACCTAACCTAACCTAACCTAACCTAACCTAACCTAACCTAACCTAACCTAACCTAACCTAACCTAACCTAACCTAACCTAACCTAACCTAACCTAACCTAACCTAACCTAACCTAACCTAACCTAACCTAACCTAACCTAACCTAACCTAACCTAACCTAACCTAACCTAACCTAACCTAACCTAACCTAACCTAACCTAACCTAACCTAACCTAACCTAACCTAACCTAACCTAACCTAACCTAACCTAACCTAACCTAACCTAACCTAACCTAACCTAACCTAACCTAACCTAACCTAACCTAACCTAACCTAACCTAACCTAACCTAACCTAACCTAACCTAACCTAACCTAACCTAACCTAACCTAACCTAACCTAACCTAACCTAACCTAACCTAACCTAACCTAACCTAACCTAACCTAACCTAACCTAACCTAACCTAACCTAACCTAACCTAACCTAACCTAACCTAACCTAACCTAACCTAACCTAACCTAACCTAACCTAACCTAACCTAACCTAACCTAACCTAACCTAACCTAACCTAACCTAACCTAACCTAACCTAACCTAACCTAACCTAACCTAACCTAACCTAACCTAACCTAACCTAACCTAACCTAACCTAACCTAACCTAACCTAACCTAACCTAACCTAACCTAACCTAACCTAACCTAACCTAACCTAACCTAACCTAACCTAACCTAACCTAACCTAACCTAACCTAACCTAACCTAACCTTTTTTTTTTTTTTTTTTTTTTTTTTTTTTTTTTTTTTTTAGGTGGGGAAAAATGCATTGAATTGCACGCTTCCGCTATGCGGGCTGTCTGGGGCTCTCCTGCCCAGAAGGGGCAGGCCTACCCAGTAAACAACCCCACCGTTTGCCGCCATCTCGGTTGCAGAGGGAGGAGCGACAGCAAAGCCTTATCCCCTACCCTCCGCAGGCGTCTGTCCTATTTAAAGGACCCATCTCTAGGTCGATGGGGATGGTGTGTAAAGAGCACCAACCCCATCACAACAACAACTTTACAATCCTGGGACAACACCAGCAAAATAAAATATAACAAAAGCACCACAACAACTTTGAGGACAAAAGTCCCCAATAACCACCATAAATAATTTTATAAATATAAATAGTAAAAGTAAAAGTAAAGATAACAAAACAAAAACTAAATATAAATATAAAATACCAACAACAACAACTTTGGGGACAAAAGTCCCCAATAACCAACACAAAATAGTATAAATATAAATAGTAAAAGTAAACATAACAAAGACTAAATATAAATATACAACAACAACAACTTTGGGGACAAAAGTCCCCAATAACCAACACAAAATAGTATAAATATAAATAGTAAAAGTAAACATAACAAAGACTAAATATAAATATACAACAACAACAACTTTGGGGACAAAAGTCCCCAATAACCAACACAAAAATACAAATAAATTAATTAAAAACATAAAAACACATTTAAAATTAAAATATCACACCAAAATATCACTGAGCACGGCTAAAGTTTGCGCGCCGCCGTCCTGCTCGTTTCCGACGGATGGGGTTGTCCGTTGTGGACTCCCTCACCCGTTCGGCCTCCTCCTTCTTCGCCATGACGGTCTTGCAGAAGGCCGTCATGGCCCTCCAACTCGCCTCGCTGTCGACCATCGCGCTGACGACCGCCGGCAGCGATAGGTCCGGTCCGATGACCGCCTCGAGCCTGGCCCGCTCCACCGCCCATGCACTGCACACGGCCAGGGTGTGGTCAGCCGTGTCCTCCGGTGCCCCGCAGTGGTGACACACTGGGGACGGCTCTCTCCTCGGCACCTTGAACAGGTATCTCCCGAAGCAACCGTGCCCCGAGAGAACCTGCACAAGGTGGAAGGTGAGCGCGCCCCACTTGCGGTCGTGCCACTTCTTGAGCACTGGGAGCAGTGCACCTATAGTGCGGTGTCCAGCGCTCGGATCCTCCAACTTCTCCTGCCAAACTTGCCACATCTCTTCTGTCGCCTCTCTCCTCCAGCGAGCGACGTCCTCCAGGGGTGGGGCGGCACCCTGGCTTTTGGCCTCCGCGACGTTCGCGTAAACCTCGGCCAGCATGACCGCCTCCAACTCCCACGGAGGGGTGCCCGCAAGAGCACACGCCGCCTCTAGGGACACGGAAAAGTACGCCCGTGCAACCCTGCGTGCCACTACTCGTTGGGTTCTGCGTAGCACGGCCCTACTCGCTCTGCATAGTCTGTCGGCCCATATTGGTGCCCCGTAGAGTGCCATGGATCGAACGACGCCCGCAAGCAGGCGCCGACAACCCGATTTGGGACCCCCTAAATTTGGCATGAGACGTGCCAGAGCTCCTGCAGTTGCCACCAATTTGGGAGCTAGGCGAGCAAAGTGCTCGCCAAATCTCCATCGGCCGTCCAGGACAAGGCCGAGGTACTTCATGGTGGTCCCGATCTTTATGGACACACCACCTACAACAATTTCTGAGCCGCTTGGAGGGGCTCTCCTCGGCCCGTGAAAGCACAGGGCCTCCGATTTCTCTAGCGCCACCTTTAGGCCTAGTTGTCGAATTCGACTGACAACCGCAGCTGTACCTGCAGTCGCCAGTATTCTGGCCTCCCTAAAGTTGTCGCCACGGGCAGTGACGAGCGTGTCGTCAGCGTAACAGGTGATGCTGACGCCACGAAGGGTAGCACCCCTGATGGCCCAATCATAGCCGATATTCCACAGGAGTGGCCCTAAGACCGACCCCTGTGGAACACCAGCCAGGACAGAACAAGCGCCTTCGCCGTCCTTTGTCGGGAATCTCACCGACCGGCCCGTGAGGTAGTCCATTATCAGCCGCTGGAGGTACAGCGGGAAACGGAAATACCTCAGGGCCTCCCGTATGGTAGTGTGGGGCAAGGTGTTGAAGGCGTTGGCAATGTCGAGCGACACTGCCAACATCACCCCGCCTGATGCCACCGCCTCCTCTGCCGACTTCTTCACCCCCGAAATTGCGTCAATAGTCGACCTGGCTCGCCGGAAACCAAACTGTCGATCCGACAAATTCGGACCGACACAATCAAGGTGGTCGACAAGGCGGGTTGCGATGACGCGCTCAAAGAGCTTGCCCGCCTCGTCGAGCAGCACGATCGGCCGGTACGCCGAGGGCGAATCCTCTGGGCGACCGGGCTTCTGGAGCAACACCAACTTACCTTCCTTCCAGGGATCCGGAAACTTTCCGGCCCTCATACACAGCGTGAGGAGCTCGCGGAATCTACTTCCCATGTCACCATTTTTTAGGGCCAGAACCCATGCTCTGCCGGGGACACCGTCTAGGCCGGGGGCCGTGTTCTTGGCCTGAAGCCTGTCGATGGCCGCGGACAGTTCCTCCTCCGAGACCTCGGGTACAACAGCACCATTCTCGTCCAGCGTTCCCGCGACACTCCCCATCTCCGGAGGCTGAAAGTCTGCGTCCGGCGAGGGAAACAACGCAGCGACAACTCGATCCAGCAGCTCCGTCTCCATTTGCGTTGTTAGAGGGGGGGCCCAGGGACGCAGCCTGCTCATGACGAGCTTGTAAGGCTTGCCCCAGGGGTCCCGGTCTAGCGTCGCCAGGAACTCCTCCCACGCCCTCTCCTTAGCTTCGGCAATGGCCACCCTTAGCGCCAGTTTGGCGCTGCGGTAAGCCTCTAAAAGTGCCAGCTCCTCTTCATTTTGACCCACCGGTTGGCGATTCCTGACGAGGCGTCGCCGAAAATGGCTGTGCCTCCGCCTGGCCAGTACGCAAGCCTCGCGCAATTGTGCAAGGTCCGCAGACCACCAATAAATCTGCTTCCGGTCCGGGAGCTTCGTGACGCGCGGCATCGACGCGTCACACACGCGCGCCATGGCATCCCGGAACCACTCCACCTCTTGGTGGACCTGAGGCTCCTCCGGTGGGGGCGCCCAGTCCTCCACCATTGCCGCCAGAACCAAACACTCCCGGTTCAACTTCTTGAGGGCCCACCTTGGCCCGTGGACGTGCCGCATTGTGACTCGACCAGCCGATCTCGACTGGAGGGGGGAGATGTCGAACCGAATATATCGGTGGTCCGAGAGAGTCTCCTCCCCCTCCAGCACCCGCCAGTCGCAGACACGACGTGACAAAGTCAGGCTCGCCAGAGAGATGTCGACGATCGAACTTCCCTGGGCCCGAACACACGTGGCAGTTGTGCCACGATTGAGGACGCCAAGGTCGTTGGCCGCCACCCACTCCTCGAGGACCTCCCCTCTGCAGTCCGTGATGGGGCAGCCCCATTCAGTGGACTTGGCGTTGAAGTCTCCGGCCACAATAACAGGCTTAGGATGACAGCCTGCGACCAGAGACCCCAATTCGTCCAAAAACCTCTCGAACTCGGACAGTGGCCGGTTCGGAGAGAAATAGACGCCGACCACTGCCATTTCGTCGAGGACTGCGACCACGCACCCTTCTCCTTTCCTGACGCTCCTCGGAGTCAGCGCCCTTCCAAAAACAATGGCAGCAACACCATTGCGATCGCACACCCAATTCGTTTTGGGCGGGACCACATATGGCTCCGCGACAACACAAATATCAATCGACCACTGCGCCATGCTCTGGTCAAGGAGACTCTGAGCAGCGGCGCAGTGGTTGATGTTCACCTGCAAAACTTTGACTGACATCCTAAACGACCTCTGTCTCCATTATCTCTGTTGACCCGCTCGGTGGGTTCGCGCCTGTAGTCGGCGCCCTACGGCTCATCGTGCGTTTGGGGGCCGAGCACTTGGCGCTCCCCAAACGATGACTGGCGTCCTTTCCCACTTCCGCGCACAGGACGCAGTGGGGGGGAGCCTCACAATTGGACGCCCGGTGACCTGGCTGGCCGCAGCGGTAGCACTGCTGCCCCCGGTCAGTGGGTGACTTGCACATTGCT
This sequence comes from Nomophila noctuella, assembly GCA_958496325.1. Lineage (NCBI taxonomy): Eukaryota > Metazoa > Arthropoda > Insecta > Lepidoptera > Crambidae > Nomophila > Nomophila noctuella. The sequence continues at coordinate 15,177,468 of OY292495.1, read as the reverse complement.
TTCGTGTGCCCCGCGAGCAGGCAACGGAAGCACCGCATTTCCCTTTGGGGCAGCAGCTTGACCCGCGCCGACACCCACCCCACTTTCAGGCGGCCCTCTGCCACCTTCTTGGCCGCCAAAATTGGACAGCTGACCCACACGCCAAAGAGGCCAGACCTGTCCTGGCGGGGCGCACCAACCTTGATTTGGTCGAGCGGACAACCTCCTTTTTCGGCGACGACCCTCGCAACCTCCTCGCTCGTTACCGATTCATCGAGGTCCGATACGAGTATCTCCATCCGCTTCACTGGCCTCGATACCTTGATGTCTCCCTCCGCGCTGCACACCTCGGCAATTTTCTGTGCCAGGACGTCAGCTTTGGGGCCGCTGGTGGCCCCGGGCACCTCTATAATGGTGGCCCCCGTAGCGGCCTGGCGGAACCTCACGGCCTCGATTCCGAGGGACGCTAGGTCCACTGACC